>CANTUQ010000004.1:46850000-46865000 GCA_947683425.1 Excoecaria cochinchinensis
ACAAATTCAAACAAACCTTAACAGGTTTACAGTTGAACTGAACAGTAAACATGTTGTTAAGGTTTGCGCTGAAGTGAATAGTTAACATGTTAAGTGACAATGTGCAATGCTGGGAATTACTCCTTGATGCTTTTATATAAGGAACTTAGGCAGGAAGGCAAGAAGAAACTACCTTTTAAGTTTGCGTCATAATCTCACGCTGCACTACCAGTTGTTTTCCCGATAGTACTGAGGTTGAAGATTTCAATCCAATAGCCATCAGGATCCTTAATGAAAGCTATCCCTTTCATTTTTCCTGCAACAATATTACATACAAATGTGAAGGAGAAAGCAAATGCAAATAATGAATGCCTTCCACTCCTTTAAACTAAATACAACGAAACATTTCTCTCTTGGCCCACTAAATCTACCTTATGCCTTAAATAATTGTAAATCTTGGCTTCAACTTAGAGGCGAGGAAATAACTTGTTTACAGGCCAAACAAAAGTCATTTTTAATAACAAACAGCCGTAAATTCCTTACTGCAATCGGCAATAAGCAGTCCCTAACAGTTCTTCCAGATCATCCTAGTACAGGAATTCTAGCTTTCCTTTCTTCTTCGCTTTCCCTTTATACATCAGTTAGGGTGTACAGAAATACCAACCACAATGTTGATTGCAATTCATATGAATTCAAAAACGATATGATTTTTTCATTTTCTTTTTGGACTGGGAAGACAACTTGAGATTTAAAACTTGATAGAAAAATATTCAATAAATATATAAATACACAACAAATCAAAATTAATGGTCAACCTACAAATCAAAATAATATACAAAAACTTATACAGAAAAATATTCAACAAATATACTTACATGTCCCTGACAGTTTGATCAAAGACCTTCTTCATCGTCACAAGAAGTGATTTATGCAGGCAGAGCCAAATTCAAAGGCCACTTTTCCACACACTGCTTAAACAAAAAGGAACTGATCATATTTTATTAATAGGATCTAGACAAACAAACCAGAGATAAAAGCCATGTCTAGCAGTGAACTTCTACAATAATCGAATACAATCTTGATCTGGTTAGTACTCTATTTAAGACACCTCGGCCATGCCTGAGCCCCATTTCTTAACAAACAATCCAAGACCTTTCCGCAAATTATGCAGAATCAACTAAATGTTGCCATGGCAATAATATTATTATTATGTATAATGGAAAATTACAAATCAAAAGATAATAGCAAACTGCCTAGTAAGTTTTCAGCTCCCCAATTCTAGCAATGGAACTTTTAACAATTTAAAAGATTCAAAATCATATACTTTTAACAAAAACATAATACAAAAACTTTTAAGCAGCCAGTTTGACATGTAAAATTTTTCACAGATCAATAATCAACAAAATGTTTTAACCAAAATTTTGTTACAGATCAGTGAAATTAATATCAATTAAAAGGATTTCAGATAAATCACATTAAACATAAATCAATCAAAGAATAAACATTTAATCCCATGAAAAGAAAAATAAAACAAAAAAAAAGAAAGCAATAGAAAATCAAACCCCTAAAATAAAATATAAGAGTCAAAAATCAAACGCATAATTGAAGCCCTAAACTAGAACTAATAATTGGTATGCTTCAAAACAAAATAAAAAATACTTCAAAACAAATTGAAATTGGTATGATCAAACTAGATCTGGATGTTAACCTCATTTTTTCGGCTGACCGGAGAGGGACGGCGCCGGCGTTGGGCGAGCGAGGCAGCGAGCATAGCAGATCTGCTCGGCGGCGGCTTGCTTGAGGCGGGCGGTGGCTTGCTTGAGGCGGGCGGTGGCCAGATCTGCCAGAGAAGCGGGGAGGGAGAGAGCGGGGAAGGGAAGAGAGGAAGAGAGTGGGGAAGGGAAGAAACGCAGCGACGAGGGGCGACCGGCGACCACTGGGCGGCGAGGGGCGAGCGGCGACCACGGGGCGGCGCGGGGTGGGGGGCAAGAAGAACCAGACCTGCGTGGGGAGAGGGAGGAAGGGAGAGAGGGAGGGAGAGAGGAGGAGAGAGAAAAAAATCAGAAAAGTTTATTTATATAGATATAAAATATTTTTAGCGACGGAATCTAATTTCCGTCGCTAATTCCCGACGGAAATTAAATTCCGTCGCTAATTTTAGCGACGGAATTTAATATCCGTCGCTAAAATATATAAAATAAATTAATTAAAATATTTTAGCGACAGAAATTAAATTCCGTCGCTAAAATTAGCGACGGATTTTAATTTCCGTCGGGAATTAGCGACGGAAATTAAAATCCGTCGCTAAAATATATAAAATAAATTAATTAAAATATTTTTAGCGACGGAAATTAAAATACGTCGCTAATTAGCGACGGAAATTAAAATCCGTCGCTAATTTTAGCGACGGAATTTAATTTCCGTCGCTAAAATATATAAAATAAATTAATTAAAATATTTTAGCGACGGAATTTAATTTCCGTCGCTAATTCCCGACGGAAATTAAATTCCGTCGCTAAAATTAGCGACGGAATTTAATTTCCGTCGGGAATTGCCGTAGCCATTTATGCCGCCAAATTTTCGCGCCCAATTTACCGACGGTTAGATTTTCCGTCGCTATATTAGCGACGGAATATTTTTTCCGTCGCTAATTAGCGACGGAATTATTTTCCGTCGCTAATTAGCGACGGAAATGTCTTTTCCGTCTCTAAATAGCGACGGTACATTTTCCGTCGCTAAATTTCCGTCGGTAAATGTCGATTTTCTTGTAGTGACACATGTAAAGAGATTCAAGGATGGAAGGCCAAACACCAATTGACATTCACTCCAATATCAACAAAAGAAAGACAGGTAACCCAACATAGAAAATGAAATTTAAACTCTATTCCATCAAATTAACTAGTGTAGCATACAAAACTGTTTCTTTAATTTGATATTGACACGTCAAAATGATCATAAAGTAAAAAAGAAAAAAAGTGAGAAATGTTTTTTTTAACTTAAACAAAATGAGATAAAAAAAAAAAGGAAAGAAAAATACATACACGTACACTATGAAACAAAATTTAATACATGGCCTTTCTATTCAACAGGGCAAAGCAGAAGACATGAACCTTCTGAATTCTTGAGAACAAATACTCAAATACTCTAGGGGTGATTCCAGTTAACACTGTGCCTTCGTGTGCCCCCCCTCAATGTCTCCAAGCATGGTATGCGTCTTCCCACTTCCAGTCTTTGTATGTAAGCGTGGATTGTGGAAATAAAAATTTAAACTTTACATTTATCAGATATTCTATATCACTCCACAGAAAACTATCACTTATCATCCTCAATTATTTTTTCAGTCTTATATATACTAATCAAGGGATTGATACATTTGGGGAAAAAATACAATAATGAAGTGCAGAATGAATTTAAAACAGTAGTTGAAAGCTCACTTGGCCATATGCAAACATACAGCTATTGTAACCTCCCATACAATTATCCACCATAGGCAATCCAGCCACCTTGAACAGCCTCTCCTATTAAATTGCACAATTTTAAAATCCACAGAAAAACAAATGCAACTAATTATAATTAAGGCAGTTTAGAATGGCATTAGCAATCAAATCCAACAGCAATTTAGAATGAATTTAAAACAGTAGTTGAAAGCTCACTTGGTTTAACTCCTTGCAATAAGTTTTTTAATAAAATAAAAGGCATTTTAAAACAATATCCTCTATTACAAACACTTGCTTTTCAAAGTTTATAATTTATTTGCAACCTAATCTAATTGTACAATACTTAATTTACTGTTAATTGTGATAAAATCTACAAGCACTACAAGAATTTAAGGATTTTCCGACGGAAAGCCAAGATTTTCCGTCGGGAAATGCAATTGCCGACGGAATGCAATTCCGTCGGCAATGTGATCGTAGGTAAAAATTGCCGACGAAAATATTGTTCCTTTGGCAATTTTCCCGACGAAATTTAATAGGAATATTAAATTTCGTCGGGAAAATTGCCGACAGAATATTAAATTCCGTCGGTAATTAAAAAAATAAAAAAATTTCAGAATTTACCGACGGAATTTAATATTCCGTCGGGAATTTACCGACGGAATATTAAATTCCGTCGGTAAATTTAATTAAAAAATAAAAAAATTCAGAATTTCCCGACGGAATATTAAATTCAGTCGGGAATTTTTTAAAAAAATAAAAAAATTTAGAATTTCTGGACGGAATTTAATATTCCGTCGGGTCAGTAATTTAGAAAGCACATAAAAAATTAAATAAAATAATAATAACAACAATACAAATTAATAATAATAATAATAATAAAGTGTTAAGTTTATTATTTTCTAATAATACTAAGAACAATAAATCATATTATTTTATTATTTAACAATATTCCTGCTAAGACTAATAACACTAATAATAAACTACTTGAAAAAATTAATTAAAATAAAATCATAACAAATTATTCTAACAATAACAACATTCCATATTAAAAACAATAATATTAATAAACAACATAATTTTTCAAATATTTGTACTTTATTATTCACCGACAATATTAATACTACTAAAATCCTCAAATAAATTATTAAGTTAATTATTTTCTAATAATAGTAATAATAATAAATTGTTCAATGAATATTTGATTCCAGTAACAGTCTGTTGGGTACCGCAGAAACACCAAATGACAACTAATATAGACTAATGCAAGATAAATGCTATCTGGATATAATACTTGGGAAGAAGATGGTGACAAACAACACAATGAACAGAAATAACTAGATGCGGGTCCTTTTTTTTTCTGGATAAAAGTTATTAAAGTCATACAATGTTTACACATATAAAAACAAAAATCCCACAAATTTTAACAAATTACAAATATATAATAACAATTATAACACAAAATCAATACACAAAATAATAAATATACATACAAATATAACTCAAAATTAAAACTATAATAAAATAAATTTAATGTACAATAATAAAATTTTTAAAAAATTAAAACTTAAATAAAATAATATATATTAACAAATTATACAATAAATTCAAACAATAATAAAAATGCATACATATTATTAACAAAATAAAATAAATTAAAAAAATATGGAGGAAACTTGACCTCGGGTGTGGCAGAACCAGGGAGCACGCGTGGAGGCGCGGAAGAGGAAGCAGGCGGACGCGGACCGATCGGCGGCGGCGGCTTCCGGCGGCGGTAGCTGGCCAGATCTAGCGGTGGGTAGAAGGAGGAAGAGACACCATGAGGGAGGAAGGGAGGGAGAAGAAGGAGGAGCAAACGGCGCGGAGGAGGAAGAAGGCGGCACAGGCAAACGCGGACCGATTGGCGGCGGCTTCTGAAGGCGGTAGCTGGCCAGATCTGGCGGTGGGCATGTAGGCGCTGGGCGGAAGGAGGAAGAGACAGCGTGAGGGAGGAAGGGAGGGAGAAGAGGGAGGAGAGAGGGAAAAGAAGAGAGAGAAAAGAGGGAAAAAGGGGAATTTATACCCCTTATTTTTAGCGACGGGAAAGAATACCGTCGCTATAAGTATACCGTCGCTAAAAATTAGCGACGGATCCCGTATTCCGTCGCTAAAAATATTTTAATTAATATATTTAATTTTATTTAGCGACGAAAATTAATTATGTCGCTAAAAATATTTTAATTAATATATTTAATTTTATTTAACGACGGATTTTAATTCCGTCGCTAAAATTAGCGACGGATATTAAAATCCGTCGCTAAAAATATTTTAATTAATATATTTAATTTTATTTAGTGACGGATTTTATATTCCGTCGCTAATAAAAGAAATTATTTTTTTTAATAATTTTAGCGACGGAATTTAAATTCCGTCGCTAAAATTAGCGACGAATTTTTATATCCGTCGTAATTTCGGTCGTTAAAACTGGAGGAAAATTATTCCCGCCATTTTTGGCGACGGAATTTTTTTCCGTAGCTAATTAGCGACAGAAAAAACAATTTCGTCGCTCTGTCGTAAATTAGCGACGGAAAATGTTCCGTCGATAAATTTCCGTCGCGAAAACTACATTTTCTTGTAGTGAAGTTTTCTATAAGCAAAAGTATTGTTGACTAAGTTGACTCAGAAGCAGTTGCATTGCCAATTATGATATCTCTTTGAGGTGGTATATTTCTATGGTCTTATAATACTGACAAATTCACAAATAAAAACAATGGATTTCTTAGACGTGAGGATGATTGCTATTATTCTTTATATCTGATCATAAGACAATTTTTTTGTAGAATTTTATCAATATAACATGTTCATCCAATCTCCCCTTATCACAACTTGATGGTATAATTTAATATAAAAAAGACCAAGAATCACAACAGACTATAAACTACGAAAAAGAATTTCTAAGCTTCTTCAAAGAAACATCATTTAAGTGGGTGTTCAATCAGCTGTTCTAAAGATATTTGTTAATATTTTTCAATCAGTAATTGGTAATTAATTATTGTCCTAATCAAATGCTCAATTTTAGAGATGCATACCAAAGTGGCGCCAAGAACCATTCTGCTCGTCACCGTCACCGGTCACCAGTCGCCGGAGCCTCGCCGGAGAGACACTTCCACCGTCGACGTGAAGCGCGGGACACCCGAAACCCATCGCCGGTGGTTACGCGCCCAAACACCATGCCGTTTGGTAGGAATCGCCGTCGAAAGGCAACGACTTTCCTTTTTCGATCTCCCATTTTCCGGAGGCTGAGGTGATTGGTGGGTACCGGAAGGAGCGCACGCTCGCCAGGAGCCCAGAGGTGCCGTTCGTGTCGCCATTGGATGCCGGAGATGGCCGGAACTGGGGAAAGAAGCTTCGGCTTCGCTCTCTCTCTCTCTCTCTGTGTTTTCCCTTTCCTTTCTTTCTCGTGTTATAACTCTTCATTAACTTTTCTTTCTTAAGTTATTTTTATTATTTTATAATTCTTATTCTTATTTTTTTGTCATTTGGCTCTTTATATTTATATATATATATATAAACTCATATTTTTTTTAAGAAATATATACTCATATTTAGTTATTTATTTAGCTATAATTAAATATATTTAATTTTATAAATTTCAACAAAAATTTCAGATCATTTGGCTCAAAATTAACATTTGGTAAATTTTTACCCTATCAAATTACTATTTACAGCATCTAAAATTTTCAAAAACTTCTTAATTTTTAAAAAAATAACAAAGTTAACCTATGATTTAATTAAATAATTTGTATAATTATTTATTTGTCGGGACGTTGCAATATATACATACATATATTAATTTATGTATGTATTTTAATTTAATAATTTAGTCAAAGTTATTAATTCAAAATTCAAAAATAATATAAACAAATATTTCTTAATACTTTTTTTTATTAATATTAATATTAATTTAAATTCACGCATCTAATATTTTTATTAAAATTTTAAATAATTAAATAATAAAATATTTATTTTAGACAAATTAAAATTCATGTGTAAAGCAAAAATATTAAAAATAATTAATAACCATAAGTATATATGCATACTTTTATTAATATTATAATTAAATTTACCGACGAAATAGCGACGGATAATTCCATCGCTAAAGTTATCACTTTAGTTTCCAAAAATTAATTTTCTATTTAAAAAATTTGAATTTTTTTTTTTGCGACTGAACAATTAGTCGCTATTCCGTCGCTAATTCAAGTGTGTTTAGCAACAATCAGTTTAGTCGCTAAAATTACCTTTAAATTTCGTGACTGATGTTGCCGTCGCTAATTTAGCGACTGATTATTTAGTCGCTAAATTAGTCGCAAAAATTAGCGGCGAATATTTTAGTCGCAAAAATTAGCGACGGATGTTTTAGTCACTAAATTAGTCGCAAAAAAATGAAAAATGAATTTTTGCGACCAATTCTTAAAAAGGTCGCTAATCAGTCGCTAATTAGCGACTGAAATATTGCAGTCGCTAATTTGCTGTTTTTTTGTAGTGACTGTAATTATATTATTTATTATTTTATAACTATATTTGAAAATTATGATTATTTAGTTATATTGGTAAATCTAGGTTGCTAATACTTAAAAAACTATATTTGAATTATCACAAAAATTATTATAATAATTATCAAAATGCTAATTATGAATAAAAAGTTCATAATTATATTTAATTAATTGTCAAATTAATGAGAAAAAATAAATATTTTTCTTAAATAAAATTAGAGAATATCCTACAAAATCTCGGCTTATCTATACCATATATAAATGTACAAAGTAGGTGAAAATTTTTTTGGACTTAAATACCCTCTATTATTTTTTAAGAATTATAATTAAAGTATATGAAAAAAAAATAGTTTTACGGCACTATTTGGATGAAAGACCAAAGGTTCATCTATTTCTATAACATTGTTCTATTTCTATCCCACCCATTAGAATTATAATTAATAATAATATTTTAATACGAATTCAATAATCAAATGGTTCTAGAATTATACAAAAGTATGAATTAGGGGGAAAGTTTTTTTAAACTAAATTAACACTTTTATTATTAGATAACACAATTCGAATAAAAACCTAAGGAAGAAGAACATATATTTAATTATTAGTCATCTTTTAAAAGGTAAATAGACATTTATTAAAAAAATAAACAAAAAAAAACATAGACAGGGCTTATAGTTGCCAATTTTTTATTGTTTTCTATTTATGTTATAAATTAATAAAGTTTTATTGATTTATAATTTTTTATTTTATATCTATAAATAAAAATAAGGAATGAGACTCACTAATTAATATGAGTTGTCATTTGAAAAAACAAAAATAAACTTTATAATATAAAACTAGATAAAATAAAATAAAAATCTAGCAATACACTAATATTGGTACCAATCTTCGTTTTAAAATAAAATATTGTTCTACAATATTTGAAATTAATGTAAAAAAATATTAATAAAATTAGAAATTAATGAAGTCTTATTGGTTTAAAATTTGGTTGAATGTTACGGAAATTAGAGGTGTTCAAAAAAATCGTTGGATTTAATTAATCAACAAAACGAACCGAAACTAATTTGAAAAATAGATTAACTGAATCGATTTTTATGGTAAATGATTAGTACTTTTGAAAAATTAATATTAATTGACTGATTTTTTAAAGCTCGTGGACCGGTTAACCGAACCGATAACCAATACATGAATACCCATATAGTTTATTAACTTTATTTCACTATTTCTTTATTTTTATTATAATTTTTTTATTTCATTATTTTCATATTTAATTATTTATATTCTTTTAATTTTTGTTTACTTTAAAATATATTTCAATTTCATTTTAATTTTTTTGAAAGACATTTTAGTTAATTTATTAATTGTTCAATATGTCTATATTTAATATTTCTTATTATTTCTTGATTTATTAATTTTTCATCAATTAAAATCAAAATATATTCGAAAAAATTAATATATTAATTAAAATTTTCAATAATTTAAAAAAAAAACTAAAATTTTTAATATATGTGAAAATAATATGTGTCGAATTAAAAAAATAAGAAAAAGAGTTGGTATCATTGGATGAATTTATTTTAATAATTTTGTATTTTTTAAGTCTTTTTGCTACACTTTTTGTATTATTCTATTTATTTTGAAGTTTTGAAGTTTTTTTTTTTTCAAATTGGCGATTAGTAAGTATAGCCGTCAATCTAATTAGACTAATCATGAATGAGTTATTTTATTTACTTATTAAGTTTTAATTCTTAAAAAAAATGTTGTTTATATCCACAAAAAATTTTTATTTCAACAATAATGATATTATTTTATACTGGAAAAGTTTTAATTTTTAAGTATCTTTAACATTTTAATTTTATTTATGAATGGATCTCATAATTGTAGTGGTCAACCGAAATAATATTGGTTAATCTATTCGAAAAATTGAAACCAATAGACCGGTTAATCGATTGTAACAGACTGATTAATAGTTAGTGTTTTAAAAAAAATCGATATTAATGGACTGTTTTTTTTTTTTTTTGGCTAACCGGTCCATGAACACCCCTAACTAGGGGTGAGCAAAAAAACCGATGGACTCGGTTAACCGGAAAAAAAATCCGAAACCGAACCGATGGACTAGTTAACCGATTGTAATGGACTGGTTAATGGTTAGTGTTTTGAAAAAACCGATATTAATGGACTGGTTAATGGTTTTTGACTCATGTGACTGGTTAACCGAACCGAAACCGAATTTTTAGTTAATTTATTTTTTTTAATAATTTATAACAATTTATCCTAATTAAAAGTGATCATGTATTTTTTTTATTATACTAATTATTTTAAAGTTTTTAACTTTTTTTAATTGGTTATTAGTAAGTATAATAATTTATCTAATTAAAAGTAATTATGAACCGGTTAATATATTTACTTATTAAATATTAATTTTTAAAAACAAATTTGCTTATATCCACCAAATATTTTTATTTTAACAACAACAATGTTATTTATAATGAAAAAAATTTAATTTTTAAGTATTTTGAACATTTTAATTTTATTTATGAATATATTTATAATTATAGTGGTTAACCGAAAAATAATGGGTAACCGATCCGAAAATCCGAAACCGATGGACTGGTTAACCGATGGTAATGGACTGGTTAATGGACTGTAATTTCAAAAAACCGATATTAATGGAATGGTTAATGGACTGAGGCTAATGGACTGGTTAACCGACCATGCTCACCCCTACCCCTAACAAATTTGGACTACTTTTGTTGGTTTCTAAAGAAGTGTAATTTCTTTTTCTTTTAGCCTAAAGATTGAATTGTATGATGTAGGATATAGAGATAGTGATTTCCTATCTGGTTTCCTTAAAAGACTTTACAATTTGGAAAAACTTGTCATCAGTCGTAGTTGGTTGCAAGAGCTATTCATGTTGGATGCCTCAAATGTAATCCTAAAATGCTTGGTGTTAGACAAAATCCGGAATTTAAAGCATATTTCGATGGAAGACTTATGCCTCCAAACTCTAGAAGTTAAACATTGTCGATGTTTGAAGAGCATAACACCATCCTCAATTTCTTTCCAGAATCTGACAACCCTGCACATTGGTTACTGCCGAGAATTGGAAAACTTGGTAACGGCATCAACAGCTAAATCTATGGTGTGTCTCGTGGAATTAAGAATTGAAGACTGTGACGTGATGAAAGAAATAGTTGCAAATGAAGGAGATCATAAGGAGCACCACATTATTTTCAATCAACTGAAAATTTTAAAGCTCATAAATTTACCTGCACTTAACAGCTTTTGCTTAGAAAATTACACCTTCAACTTCCCATTGTTAGAACGAGTAATTGTTGATGAATGCTGGCAAATGAAAATTTTCTGTGCCGGAGTCGTCACCACACCAATGGATAGGAATGTCATGTATAGAAGGGATATATTGACATATCGGGAAACATTAGATACGCAGGCAGTTGAAAAGATATTTAATGAAGTTAAATTAATTTACATAGATATGTTATTAATTGATATTACATTTATGTATTATTTTTAATAACAAATTATTTTTTTTTATATTTTGCAATACAGTTTGAATGGGAGCCGTACAACAACATAATTCAATTGCTCCCCGATTTTAGTAGAAGTGGGCAGCAAAGTTGGATGGTTGTTGTTACATTGATTTGTTTTTATATCATTGAGTGGCACCATCCTGATAGGGTCATGCAACAATTCGGTTTTGATCAGCAAATTCCATCGCAACCACTTATACAGGATAATCTGCATACAATAGATATGTGTGGCCAAAATCACTTGAATTGGGCAATAGAGTTTGCCGTGTTCATAAATGAATGGAATAACCGTCATGCTCGTGTTGTTGTAGGCCAACTTCCAAGACGACCATTGCATAATCGATCTGAATACATGCAATGGTACGTGTATCGGATTAGGCGGTAAATAACCCCAGTTGGTGCAAGACGTGGAGCAACTGTAAGTTTTTAGCTTTACTTTATTGTAAAAAATTATTAATTATTAATGCTTCAAAATATATGTAATGTTTTAGAAATAAATTGACACAAAATTAAATTATATAGGCTGATGGTGTTGAAAGAGTGCACCACGAACAGCCCAGATATATGGATAATAACAGGATATTGGAAAGCATTCACTACAAGAAAAATGAAAAATAGAGACGGAAAATAGGGACGAAAATTTTTCCGTCTCTAAATAGAGACGGAAATCAGTTTTTCGTCTCTAAATAGAGATGGAAAATATTTTCCGTCTCTAAATAGAGACGGAAATAATTTACCGTCTCTATTTAGAGACGGAAAAATTTTCGTCTCTATTTTTCGTCTCTATTTATGGCGGGATCGATTCCCTCCAAAATTTGAGACCGAAAATAGAGACGGAAATTTTTTCCGTCTCTAAATAGAGACGAAAAAATTATTCTAGAGACGGAAAATATATTTCCGCCTCTAAACAGAGACCGAAACAATTCCGTCTCTATTTAGAGACGGAAAAATATTTCGGTATCTAAATTTAGAGACGGAAAGCAATTTCCGTCTGTAAATTTAGAGACGAAAATTGCTTTTCGTCTCTAAATTTAGAGACCGAAATATTTTTCCGTCTCTAAACAGAGACGAAAAGTTTTCGGTCTCTATTTAGAGACGGAGTAATATTTGCGGTCTTTAAATAGAGACGGTATAATCGTGCGGTCTCTAAATAGAGACGGAAAATCAATTTCCGTCTCTATTTTAGGGATATTTTTTCCGTCTATATTTGAGATTAAGCTTGAATTAGTGGGAATTATGAGAAGAAAAAGAAAATAGAAAGGAAGAGGCACAAAACGGGGAGCAGAACGGGGGGAAGGAGACCGAGAAACCGAGAGAGAGAGCGGCGGGAGGCAGCTCCGGCGACCACCTTAGGCGATCCGAGGTGGCGATCGGACCGTCGCAACCCGCAGCACCGTTCCCGTGGCGATTTCCTCCGACGCGAGGCATTGTCGTTCTAGGAAAGCGAGAGAAAACCGCAAGTTTCTCCGGCATTTTTCGGCCAGTTCCAACGACGACACGAATGGCATGACGGGACTCCTGGTGGGCAGATGAACCTCCCGGTGGCCGTGGATCCTCCTCACTCACTGTTGACGAGCAGATCGGAGATGTGTTGAACTGAAGCTGTCGACGGCGATTCCGGCTAGATGGCGCAATGGATCGGCGCGTGACCACCGAAAAGGCAACCTCGACGCATCGAGCTTCCTTCGGGTGGTTTCGGTGCTAGAGGTGGAGCTCCGGCGAGACTTCGGTGAGGCTCCAGCGACAGTAAAGAGACCATAAATAGGCAGAAAATTGGTATGTGGCCACCAAAATTACCTTTCTAAGTGATTTTTCCACAAGTAAAATTTATTAAGAGTGATTTTACTAAATGCATTATGTGAAGAAATGTATTTGTGGGATTATTTTTGACAGTAGGGATCGAAAGGTATACTGACATTAATTTCTATTAATCTAATTTTAATGAATACTTATTAAATATGCATGGTTAGACCATTTAAACAAGAACTAAACAAAGGAGGCTGAAATAATTGATAGTGCTTAGAACTAAGTCTTGGCCAAATTTTTTATTAAAAATTTTTAGTTGAATCTTGATAAGAAATGATCCATCGAAGCATAAAATGACTAGATGAGCATGAAATGAATGATAAATTGTAACAAAATAATTTTGATTGGTAAAAATTTAAGATGAACTAAAATGTATAAAATGTTTGATGAATAATTTGTTAATGTACCGAGGACTTTTAGTATATATATATATAGGTGTCTGAAATATGAATTCATTGTATATTATTTTGTTAGAATAAGGGAAAAGTAATGAAACTAGAATTGAATATACATAACAAATTTAAGTAAAAAATAAAAAATAAAAATAAAAGTGATTTAAAAATAGTAGGTAACAATATATCAGTATGTTATGCATGAAATTAAAAAGTAAGAGCATAATTTGATTAATTATGTTGTACATAAGGAATAACTGATGAGGGAATTAGAAATAAAACTTTAGGAATATATAGTGTATATGTTTGAAATATGTTGCTTTAATGAGATAAAAATGTGTAAGTCATGCATAGTCATGTTGTAATTCAATAGTAACGACTATGCTATTATTAACGATACTGTATTAACGAAATATCATTTTAAGGGATAAATTCACAATTGTTGGTGATTTTATCCGTTAAATTTAGATGTTTGATGTGAATGGGTAAATTTCTTATTACAATGAGTTTGTTGTGGAGTTGCGATTGGTTGATATTTTACCGAAATGTTAAAATTGTTAATGTTTGACAGGAGGATAGGGACCCGTATAGGGGAAACTCTGTCCATTTTTTTACAAACTATTTATGATTTTAATTTAGGGAAATGAATCATTATGTAAAACTAATTAGGGATTAAAGCGAAATAGTAGGCTAGAGAATTGAGTTCAAATTAAATACTAACTTCGACCTTATGATTTTTTCTAAGCAGTTTAATATTAATGAGTAATATGGACAGAAGTTGGAGACGGTCGGCGTACTAATGAGGTCATTGAGCTACGCGGTACGGTCGGCGTACTAATGGACCGTATCAATATGCTGGAGGACTTCATTAGCCGTAGATTACCTGTTGACCCGCAACTACCGTCTGCTGGTCGTCCGCATTCTCCTCCATCTTAGTTATTATTTTTAGAATTTTTATCTTTTTTTTATTTGTAATCTCACTACACTTTTTATATATTAATACATTAAATAATACAATATTTTCATATTTATTTATTGTTTATTTAGTTTTTTTCATTATATAAAATTAAGAATAATTTAAATTTAATATTATTTATTTTTAACATATAAAAAAATCAATAAATTAGAGACGAAAATTCATTATATAAAATTAAGGAATATTTAAATTTAATATTATTTATTTTAATATATTAAAAAAAATTCCAAAAAAAATAGAGACTGAATTTATTTTTCGTCTCTAAAAATAGAGACGGAAAGCACTATTTCGTCTCTATTTTTAGAGACGAAAACGTGCCTTCCGTCTCTAAAAATA